>CM038709.1:16288914-16291414 GCA_021613375.1 Megaleporinus macrocephalus | reverse complement strand
TCTGATTTCCTCCTTTTCCTTAGTGTGTTATGGAGCTATGTCTGCAAAGATTTAACCTCGAAGTACACACCAGAGAGAGAAACTCTCACAGCTGCCTAAAAAGCCTCATTGGAATTCCAGCCCTTTTCTGTGTTTCTAGGTGACGTCATCTGGTAACACAATCCTTATTGCCCGCCTACTGACAAGCTTGCTACATCCTCACACAACACACAGAGAGCTGAAACAGTAAAGACTTACCAAAAATTACAGATGAGACCGATGAGTGGGCTTATTGGGAGGCAGGGCTTAAACACATAGGAGCTCTAACACAGCATTTCAGACAGGGGGCGAATGCAGACAGTACAGTATAAGACCCCAAAAATAAAATTATGACCACTGAAATGGAACATAATGCTCTTAAAATCATGGACCAACTGCATTTATGATTACAGTTAGAGCATAATTAATTCTGTTTTATTGTATTTGTATGTGAAATGTTGAATATAAAGGATTGTATTTTTAGGTTTAATTCTATTTTCTAAATGTAGCACCCCGCCTACCATAGAAACTAGTTCTGTGATATCGCATTTTGGCCCTATTAGCCACTTCTATTGTGACAGGCCTAGCTGTCATAGTGCATTGTGATGCAGATGTGAATTCGTTGTCTGGGTGATATCAGAGAGTTGGGTGATATCAGCTGGATGATATGAATTATGATGAAAGCAGTTGCTTTATTTGAACAGCAAATTTTGCCGCCAATTTAAGCTGCATACGTGCTTCCAATACTTTCAGTCTCTTTCCTTGTTTATGCAATAACATGGACAGAGTACTCATCAATCTTTTTTTACTCATCAATATTTTGTTCATAATATTATCCATCCATCCATCCATTATCTTCTGCTTTATCCCGCTAGTCAGTGTCCCGGGGGTGCTGGAGCCGATCCCAGCGTCAGTTATAGAAGTAATAACTACAGAATTATTATTTTTCAGTTACACATAAGGTTTTAAATAATAATTTAATAATAATAAAAATTTTAAAAATGTTTTTTTTATTGTTTTTTTTTTTTTATGAACTCTCCCAGTCTGAACCCCCCCGGGCTCTTTGTGGTGGTGAAAAGCGAGCAACAAAAACGGTGCAACGTCTCCGTCCTGACCTTCACATAACGGTCCAGCGCTGCCCCTCCTGCTGAGTGCAATTAAGGGCAAGGTCCATCGCAGCGTTGCAACTGTTAAGTCTTAAACCCGGACGACAGCCGTTCGGCCCTGCTGGTTGGAAATTGCTGGATGATGATGATACCCACTGGGACGGGATTTAGTCGTCTGGGTGTTTCTTGTTTTCTTTAACCGTTGGCTGTTTTGTTTGGGATTAGATTGTGGCAATCTGGGGCTGCGCTTGTGTGTTTGGAGCTCTGGGCTATGTGAAGCGCTGGCTGCATGAAGGCACGGATCAGCACGTGCTCCCGATGCGTCCACCTCGCCCAGTCTTATTGTTAAAGCTCAACAGAAAACGGGAACAAAGCGGCATCACATCCGGTTGTAGCTGCTCACGAGGAATATTTCCACAATAATGGGCAGGGCAGGCTGTGCTTGTATGTGGATGGGTGTGTATGAGGTGGAGAGAGGTGAAGTCTCAGTTTCTTCATATATTTATATGTTTCATGACATGTATATTTCAAAGACTGTACTGTTAATGGTTGAAGGTGCAAGTTTAATTAAATTAGGGTTTAATTCTAGTTTTGTATTGAACATTCCAGGCTCTGTTGTTGTTGTTCATGCTCTGCAGAATGCAATTTGTGAGGAAATACACATTTTTTTCCCTAGTATTAATGATAATTCCCTTTAGGTTGCATTCCAGTTTCAATTACCTTCGAGAGGTGTTTCATAAGCTTTGGTCAACTAATACTTTGTGTCTTTTTGATGATGTTCCTTACTTGCTTTCTTGAAGGGACCTCTCTCGAAGACCTCTTTCTGAGCCGTGCTTGTGCTTTAAAGTTTCTGAGGGCTTGCTTTTGATCTGCTTTTCTCTAGTCTAGTCTTCTCTGTGCTCTGTGAAGGGAACAGTATGTGCAGGTGTTTGTTCCCTGCAAACCACTGGCCTGATTTTTTTTTTAACAAAGACTGGAGCCTAATTAGTGCAGTCAGGTTGTAAGGGCAGATACTTGAAAACTCTCCAATGCTTGATTTGATGGAAGAAGGCGAGTACTCTATGTGGAGACGTGAGTGGCCATGATTTTAGTGTGTGAGTGTCAAATCTGTCGTACCTAGCAGTCTTGGATTTTTGGCCTGAATTTTCATCATTGCTGCAAAGACATAAGTGTAGGTTGTTGTTGTTGTTGTTGTTATAATATAATCACCTGATCTTAATTATTTGATTTGTTTTTTGATTGCTATAGTTTTTTTTCTGCAGTTTTTAATTTTTTTAAATACAGAATTTATACAGTAAGGGATAACTCTAGTTTGGCCACTGAGATAAAGGTTGAAAGTGGCAAGGTGACATCATCTCATAACTAGGGCTGGGTAT